>CM032623.1:41585218-41604648 GCA_019097785.1 Fraxinus excelsior
CGTCCAAGAGGGGAAAGAATGCAATAGAATCTCTCCGTTAATGGAATCTCTCCAATGTTAATTGATAATTCAGAATTGAAAATTGACAACTGCCTTTATTCTTCATCAGTACCCTTTTTAAAGGATTCAAATTGTGCTAAAATCCAGGAATTAAACTAGGAAGGAACTACCAACATGGTAACAAAAATAAACTTAACGGAATAATTTATAATTTAGCAACAGATAAAAATGGTAGTAGCCGAATAAGTTCCCATCTTCCATGACTTGAGGAATGATTTCTGCCTGAGTATCTACATGGGTATCCTGCGTTGAATTTGAATCAATTGCCAGCCGCTCGAAAGAACTTGACTCCGGCAAGTTTTGATGAACATAGGCAGTGAATAAGTTTGGGGGAGATCGCATAAGCTCCTAAGCTTGTAGCCAAACGGAATCGATGGATGACGATTTTCCCATTGGACTAAAAACTTGTAATATCCACCATGCCAAGTAATAACAAATTGGTGATCAAGTATGGATGCAATTTCATCTCTTAGGGGTGTATTTTTAGGTACATGAATAATAGCATCTTGTGGGGCAGGTAGATTCGTGGCTGCTGGACCTTGTTCCTCCGAGCCATAGAACTGAGTGAGGTCTTCAATGTTGAAAACAAGACTGATCCCGTAATCATCTGGTAGCACGATGACATATGCATTAGGACCTAATCTCTTAGCTACCTTTAAAGGTCGTGCAAGCCGAGCATATAGTTTGGTAAAATTCCCAGGAGGGGAGCGTTTAGGCCTTAGGTGAATAAGAACTAAATCACCAACATCAAAGTGTATGTCCTTCTGTTTAGAATTTGCAGAAGTCGCATATGCTTCCGTGCTGAGGGTCAGACGCCGCCTGACTTCTTCATGGATGTCCTTCACGTAGCTAGAAAAATCTAGTGCAGCTTCGTTGGGTCTAGAAGGTAATGTCAAAGAATGGAGGTCCAATGGAGTGTGAGGGTGAAATCCATAGACCACTTCAAATGGTGTGCAACCAGTAGAGCGATTAACATAATTGTTGAAAGCAAACTCTGCCTATGGTAATACGAAGTCCCAGCTTGTCGTATGGTCTGCCACCAAACACCGCAATAAATTCCCCAAGCTCCGGTTGGTCACTTCAGCTTGGCCATCGGTTTGAGGATGAAATGTGCTAGAAAATAGCAACTTCGTCCCCATTTTGGCCCACAAAGTCTTCCAGAAATAACTCATGAATTTAACATCTCGGTTGGACACTATGGTGGCTGGGACACCATGCAAACGAATCTCTTCTTGTAAGAACAATGTTGCTGTTTTGGAAGCGTCATAAGTCTTGTGGCAAGGAATGAAATGAGCCATTTTCGAAAAACGATCTACCATGACCATGATGGAATCATGTTGCCGCAGTGTCTTAGGTAACCCAAGCACAAAATCCAGGCTAATATGTCACCCAAGTCTATCTGGATTGGAAGGAGGGTATAAAGACCCATTTGCTGTTTGGTACCCTTATTTATTTGACAAACCTGACAACGAGCCACCACTTTATGCACATCGCGACGTAGCCGGGGAAAAAAACGATCAGAAACTATAGCAAATGTTTTATCAAAATCGAAATGTCCTGCTAAGCCCCCTCCATGCAGCTTTGTGATGATCAATTCTTGAAAGGAGCCACGCAGAATGCACAGATGAGTACCCGGAATAAAAAACCATCTTTAATTGAGAATGCACCTTGAGTTGTGTCCGTGTCACTTGTGAGTTTACTCCAAATACTGCTGAAATCTTCATCTGTGGAATATTGTTGCTTAAGGCTGTCAAATCCCATAGTATTAACCGAAGTTATAACCAACAAGTGCGATCTCCTACTTAAGGCATCATCTACTTTATTCTCAGTACCTGACGTGTGTTTGATGACAAAGTCGAATTGCTGTAAATAGTCCATCCATCGAGCATGCCTTGCATTTAACTTACTTTGAGCATTCAAATGTTTTAGAGAATCATGATCAGTGTTAGGCAATTTGTTGTCAAACGACCTCCCTGGGCGATTATGAAAGTCTCGTTTGTTTTTATCCAGTCGGCATTGGCCAATTGACTGAATATATATCGACACCACAATTTATGGAACTATCCACGTAACCCACTTGGGCCATTCGAAGCAACCTAATTTAATTAGGGTTGCTCATGGCCCAACCCGAATTAGGATGGCTCTTATCGGTTGATAGCCCACTTTTCTTTGTGTTATTGGGCCTATGATCTAAAAGCCCAATCCATTCACTATATACATACCCATTCTATTGTCCAACATAGAAGAGAAAATAATAACCGTTCTTTGTGCCCTTGAGAGAAGTCGATACATGATTGAATAGTTTGAAAAAATAAAAATACAAACACACACTGTCAAGTCAATCAGTCTGTTTTTTTATGTCTTTCAGCCAGTTCAATTGACAATATTTTTTTTTCGATAAAATTATTTTAAAGTAAAAACTACTTATTTTGAGAAAATTCTTAGCCTATGGTCAAATTATCACTTATAATCTTGCCCAATAAAACAATTGGAGTTTTCTTTAACAAGAAGTTACTTTTAAGTAATAAATTTACTTTTTCAATATGTATGTTGTATAAAATTTCGGTCTTAGTAAATTTATGTTTGACAAATGAATTGAGGTCGTTATATTGTTGTACCACTTTTTAACTTCACTAAAGATTTTAATTTGTGTATATTATTGTACTTATGTTCCCACTTTTTTTTTTTTTTTTGACATAGGAACCCGCAACCACTACTCGTGAGTGCACACGGGGTAAATCGTTCTATGTGTAGTAGCCCGCAAATCACACATGAGAGATAAACAGCACTAGGTGAATCTGGTGCGACGTGCTCGGCCAAGGAATATGTTCTCACATTTTTAATCTCACTCTTACCATTAATCTTTTATTAAACAGCACACTTGATTCCTGATTGACTTTTGTCCAAATGTTTTATTAGCGTACCTTAAAATTGAGGCAAATATCTTTATTGTACATTTGTATTTCTTATTTTAATATATCACATAAATAAGTCTTCTTATGCACTCCTAACACATTTTTTTGGATAGAAATCATCATCAGAAACTAGATGTGCTAATTAATATTAAGTCGGGAATAAAAAAAGATTAAAAAAAGTTACGAACATACATATGATGATGTGCAAATGTTAAAAAAACTAAAAAAAAAAATCTGCAATTAAAAAGTGGTATAACAAAAAAATAAATTATGTTGACAAAAGATCCATTTACTATATTGATGGTGTTACAGTTTTTAACCAAAATATATAAAGAAAAAGTCACCTTCTTTTTATGAGCAAGCCGTGCCTCACTTTCAATAAGGCACATTTTCTGCCAAAACCTATTAAAAAATGAATAATTCTATTTCAACCTAAAGATTTACCTAATGATCAAGTCGGTAAATCATTAGGTAAATGCTTTGGTAAGTGTAGCATGATTGCTAAAAAATAGCAACTTCTTGTTTTAGCAAAACATGCCTGGCAAAATTGTAAGTTACTATAATGCAGCTTTGATCAGCTTTGAAGAGTTATATTCATTTTTATGTCAAGTTATATTAGTGAATAATAATATGTCTTATTTTTTTATTTCAATTTATATGATAGAAAACTCGACATTTAGTCACCATTATTATATTATTTATTGAAGAGTCCCATTATCAAATGGATAGAATAAAGTTTCCATTGCTATATTTAAAAATGCTAAAATTTAAGTGAGGAAAAAAAAAAAAAAAAAAAAAGAGGTCTTATACAAACGAGCTAGCTCGAAAGTTCTATGGAGTTAACCACCTGATAATATTTTAGATTTGTCCAAATATGTTGTTTTAAAACCTAAATTTGTGGCCCAATATGTATCATTGTATTGTCAATTGTCAGGGACAGATTCAGGATTTTTTTAAATATAATAAAATTTACATGTACTAAAAAATTCATTGAAAAACCTTCTTTATTTAAGTTGTTCCCGACGAGGATGGGAAACATTATATTCATCTATAATAGTATCTAGATCGATTTTCTTAACAAGTTTTCTTTCTATAAAAAGTATCGTACAATTAGTAAGAAACTCATAAGTCCATTTATCAGAGAAGCAAAATTATATACCATATAAAAGATGCACCAGACTATACCATTTTCAATATTCCAAATTTCCAATTGCAGCAACTTGCCAAGTTTAATGTTTCTCACAAAATCAACAACAGCATACAAAAAGACACAAGTACAACAACCGCGAGTCCACGAGGGAGAAAGAGAAAGAAAGGTTACCGGAACTGCAAGAAAAAAAAACCAGATGCAGAATTGTAAACAAAATATATAAATGACTTCTAGAACTATGTAAACTAACCTTTTTCTCTCATTCTTCTCTCTCTCTCTCATATTCAAATTTATCACGGATTTGGCCAACCTTTTCCAAGGTATCATCTCTCCTATTTCTCCGCAAACCTTGATTCTGCAGTCAAAATTGAAGTCACACTGACATATTGTAAAAGTTAGATTTCTCACATATCCATTTTACACACAACATTCTTCAGCCTACTAGTTCTTAAAATTGTAAGGAAAAAAAAAAAACCAACCTATGGGATTTGGGAAGGAACAATACACTTTTACTTTACAACATTTCAAAAATACAAAAACAAGTTTCAACTTTCAAAAATCTGATTTTTTAAATTTTTATTTATGAAATAATAAATTATTAAATCAATTTATTATTACATATTTAATTTTAATATAACATAATTATCCCACCCCACCTCCACCCCCTACCGCTCCGGGAACTATTCCGACTACCGTTCCGGTCACAACTATTCTACAACGACTGCTTTGATTTCGGCGACCGTTCCGCCACCACTTTATTCCGACGACTGCTCTGATTCCGATTCCAACTCCGGCGAATATATTAAGGTCATAGATCTATGCAATTTAGTTACAATTCAAAAAAGTTTAGATCACAATTTGTTCATTTTGTTCATCGATCACAAATCACAAAATTCATGAGTCACACTACTTATTTTATGGTCACAAACATCACAGTAATTGAACATAAATTATATTTAGGTTACAATTTAGCAAATTATTGGTTACAAATTAATAATTTTTAGGTCACACTTGGTCACAACTTATCTAATTCATTGGTCACATACTGTTTATTGGACACAAACCAACCAAATTATTGGTCACAAACAACCTTATCATTTGTGACTATCACCAAATCATTTGTGACCACCACTTCGCCACTACCTCGACCAGCGGCATCACCACCGTCGTCGCCCAATACCAACATCAACATTTCAAACAAATCAAACCCTGATACCCTCCCACCACTACTATCACCACCCCAAAATCGCATCAACCACAAAAAATCCCCACGCTTTACCATCATCACAATGGCAGCGATGACGATGCCACCAACACCAACACAACCATTTTTGAGTTCCAACTCACCATCCCAAGTTTCACGGGATGCCTTTTTTCTTAGCTAAGAAAAGGATATCGTACAACTTATTCTGCTTCGTTAGACTACCTTCCGCATTCTCTCAATCGTTTCGGGACGAAAGACAATTTGTTTACAATTTAAATAAAGCTTGTAACATGAAATTGAAATGCTTTGGAAATAACTTGTTCATTGATTACTTGAAAACTAGAAATTACAATAGACGAAAGTAGGAAATTACAATGGCCAGTGCAGGTGGGGAACACTAGAAAGCTTGAAAGATGTTTGAAAGACTAATACCCCATATAATAGACTTCAGAACAAAAATTCAAATGACGGGAGTAGATGTTTAAAGTCTCTAGAATCATACTAAACTTTTTCTATTTTCTAGCTATTTTACGAATTAAATAAACTATTACAATGGAATGGAAATTACAAATCAAAATTGAACTAATATGTACAATGTGTGATCGAAGTTGGGCAAACTGCATCTACGATTAGGTCACAATGCTTAAGTAAAGTTGCGGTCCGTGACATTCTCCTTCATTTGTTTTGGCGAAGTCCTCGGAGCCATCAATGAACTATATGCTTCAATTAATGGTTTGAAGGTTTCAAGGTCTTTTTCACTTTCCCAAGTATTCTTCTCGCTGCTGCATCCTCTCCATTTGACCAAGTACTCTTGATGATATTTTCTAGAAGCTCGAGTAGTTCGATGATCAAGAATCTCTTCAGCCACCTTCTTTCCAGCCATTTTCAGTTCAAACACAGGTCGCTTTGAGTATGCCAACATGAATGACCTTGTGGATTTTGCACCATGAAGGGAGTACAACTCTATATGCGACTTTTCCAATCCTCTTCACAATGGGTAATGATCCAATATATTTCGGCACCAATCTTGAATCTTTCCCTCTTGTCAGTTTATAACAGTTTCTATCAGGGAGTTTCACCATTACCAAATCTCCAACATTAAATTCAATGAAATGACGCTTTAGATTTGCAGCCTTCTTATACCGTTTCTGAGCTTTTTCAAGATAACTCCGAGCAATTTCAATGTTCTGTTTCCACTCTTAAGAGAAGCTTTTTGCTTGAGGGGACTTGGTATTTTTGATCGATATCCACAGTATGAGGGAGTAACAGTTGCTGGCTAGTAGCAATTTCAAAAGGACTCTTATTGGTGGAAGAGCTTTTTTGGGCATTGAAACACATCTGAGCCGCATCCAAAAGTTTCACCCAATTTTTCTATGAAGAAGAGATAAAGTGCTGAATATATTCTTCTAGCATAGAATTGAAGCTCTTCGTCTATCCGTCAGATTGTGGGTGAAAGAGCTCATGCTCAAAGTTGAACCAAGAAGTTTGAACAATTCGATCCAGCATATGCCAGCGAATCAAGGATCCCGATCACTAACGATGTCCTTCGGTAGTCCCCAGTATTTAATAATATGTTTGAAGAAGAGTTGAGCTGTCTCTTCGACTGATACATACTTGGGCGCTGCTACGAAAGTTGCATAATTGGATAGCCGGTCTACCACGATGATGATGGTGTTAAAATCTCCGACCTTTGGTAAACTAGTAATGTAGTCCATCGATACACTCTCGAATGGTCTAGTTGGGATGGAAAGAGGCTCCAACAAGCCTGCATTTTTCTGATGATCTGACCTATCTTGCTGACAGACAAGGCAAGTTTACACATAAGTTGCAATGTTATCCCGCATTTTAGGCCAGTAGTATGCACGTTGCAGTAGTTCAAAAGTACGTTCCTCTCCTGGATGCCCTGTCCAAATCGTGTCGTAACATCCGTTATTAATGACTTCTTCAAATTTCCACCTTTAGGGACATAAAGGTGGTCTCCCTTAGACTTTACTAAGCCTTCATCGAGCCAAAACTAATGAGTTTTTCCTTGCTTGATGAGGTCGACCAAATATTGGGTAGCCGAGTCTTTATCCAAAAGTTTCCAAATTTGGTCCCTTGTGTTTGTAGTAACTGTACTCCTTGAAAGAGCAGCCATAGAACAAATGGTGGCCAAGTCGGCCAGACGACTGAGAGTATCGGCAACATGATTGCTAGATCTAGGACGATACTCCAACATAAAATTGAACTTTGAAAGAAGTTCCTGCTAAGAGCCTGTTTGTTTGATAGTTTCGGTTGCGACATGAAATGACTAACCGTAGTGTTATCTATCTTCACAATAAATGAAGACCCAAGCAAATAGTGACACCATCTCCTAAGGCAATGAACTACCGTCAACAACTCATTTTCGTGCATCGAGTAACGGCATTCTACCGAATTCAACTTCCGGCTCTCATACGCTAACGGATGTCCTTCTTGCATAAGGACTCCACCAAGTGCAAAGTCTGAGGCATCAGTATGCACTTCGAAAGGTTTAGTCATATCCGATAAGGCTAACACCGAGTTCGTCTACATAGATTTCTTCAACCTTTCGAAAGCATTTTGGCACTAGGATGACCAGTCCCAATCCTTATCCTTCTTTATCAATTCCGTAAGGGGCAATGCAATTTCTGAATATCCCTTTACAAATCGAAGATAGTAATTGCATAGCCCGAGAAATGAATGCACATCGTGTATATTCTTTGGTGGTTGCCAATATTTGATGGTTGTAACATTCGCATCCATGCGTATTTTGCCTTGCTCGATGATGTGAGCTAAGAAGCTGATTGACTTCTAAATGAATGATCATTTGGACGGTTTGACGTGGAGTTCATTCTCTCGTAGTCTATTAAAAACCTATCTCACATGTTACACATGTTCATCTAATGTCTCGCTATAGATGACTATATCATCTAGATACACCACCACAAAATCATCCAAGAATCCGTGAAGTACCTAATTCATCATCGTGCAAAATGTTGCTGGAGCGTTTGTCAAGCCAAAAGGGATCACCTAGAATTCAAAGGCTCCATATCTAGTTACCACCGTAGTCTTTGCTTCGTCTCCCTCCTTAATCCGAACTTGCAAGTATCCGGACCTGAGATCAATCTTTGTATAGTACCTAGCCCGGCTCAGTCGATCGAAGCAATCGATGACTAGCGGAATATGATAACTATTCTTTACAACGATATTGTTTAAGGGTCGATAATTGTAACACGTTCTGAGAGAACCATCGGCCTTTTTCTGAAACAGCACATGAGCTCCATATGGTAATTTAGCAGATATGATAATCCTACTGTCTAACATTTCTCCCAACTATTTTCGAAGCTCTTCAAGCTCCGGTCGAGACATACGATAGGATGTCCTGGCGGGAGGCTTGACACCAGAATGAGTTCAATCTCATGATTGATTGCCCTTTTTGGTGGTAATTTCTTTGGTAACTCATCCGACATGATATCCTCAAATTCCTTAACAAGTATTTTGACAGGTTTTGAATAAGACCAGTCGCCTTTTTGATCTCATCTAATCGAAGAGTGTACAAAAATGAGGGTTCATTCCTCTTGAAACCCTTGCGAAATTGCATGGTCGAGATACCCTTCTCGCCCATCTTTCAACTTTGTGTTGTGATAACGCACGGTTTGCTACCCATCATCATTAATAAGTCGGCATATGGCAACACTACTATTTTAGTATCCCGAAGAAATTCCAATCCCAGAATGAGCTTGAAATCATCTATTTGAACTGCCAATACATTTGTCATTCCTTCAAAAGGACTTGCTTTGATTGACACGGATTTGGCTATTCCTGCTATTGGTTAAGTAACAGAGTTGATTGCCTTAATCTTTCCATTACCTTTCTTCAGAAAAAGTCCGAGTCGCTATACTTCGGTACTTGCGAGGTAGTTGTGGGTAGCGTCAGTATCCACCATAGCCCTGATTGTCTTTCTATTGATCTTCATATCAATGTACATTTGGCCTTTCGCTCTACAAATGCGAGCTTTCGATTTCTCTAACTTTGGCTCTTGATAGGAATGTAAAATGCATATTTTTCCCTCCTTATTTTATGTGCTCGTATGATTATTTTGTACTAAAATGTACTCATTACGCTCATATTTTGATTTAGGTGGCAATTCTATGGATATAGAGTAATTTGGAAGAAATAGGTGAAAAAAGATCAAAATGGAAGAAAGTGAAATTTCAAGGACTAAAGTGCAAATATTCTAAACTAGTTTCTAACCTTGCGATGAAGATTCGAGAGTGTTAGAGGTCAATTGGATGAAGAAAGGATTCAAAGGGATGAAATATGGCCAAGACATTTTCACATATCAACTTTAAAGCTGAAAAGTTTTGCATCGGTTTTCAATCTCATATTGAGACCAATTTTGGACATGGTAAATGATCGAATTTGAAGATGGTCTCTGCATAAAAGTTGTAGCACTTTGAGTTATCTTTCTAACGCATCTTGAATCGTCTCAATCGAATATCAGAAGAGAGAGTTATGATAAAAATACTGAAGCAGACGCAAAGTGGACAGATTTCTAGCGCCCAAGCGCTACGAACTCAGCGCTCAGGCGCTTCACTAGCCGAGAAAACACAATTTCAACAGATTTTCAGTGCTCAAGCGCTGTCCTATAGCGTTCAAGCGCTCAAGCGTCACCATAGATTTTAGGTTTTTATTGTTTAGGCCGCGAAAACTCGAGAAAAAAACTCCAAATTGGCCAAGAACATGTAGGGAAGTACAAATAGACCTAAGGAGACCAAAACAAAAGGGGGAAGAACCTCTCCAACTTCATTCTTCTCTATTTTTCTCTTAGATTCATGAATTGTAACTAAACCTTTACACTTGATTGAAGGAGATTGAAGCCTCGGAACCACATATTGTGAGATCTAAATGGTTTTTCTTAATTTAATTCATGTTTTTGAGTATTGAATATTTTTTTGCACTTATTTCTATGATTGTTATGTTTAATTGCTAGGAGGCTTACTAGTTTATTATTCGTTGCAATCTACCGCTGAGTTAAATATCAAATCCGTAATTGTTTAATCCCTTTAACTTGTGAAGCACTAGGATTTGATGATTTTCTGCGATAGATGTTATTGAATCTTAAGAAGAATATTTAAATAGATTGAATGCAACCGCTGGTGTTTGTGTTATCTAGTTTATCGATTTCTTTATTGTTTAAAGCTGTTATTAAATTGAATCTTGAGCGCTGGTCTGTGGTTATTTAATAATTAGGGTTAATTAGAACGCTGGTTTCTAACTAACTAAAATTAAGGAGAAATAGGAAAATTATTCCAACGGTGAATATTTAAGATATAAATTGAATTATCCTTGCATCTATGATCAGTTGTGGATTTTCGAAGGTGGATATTGACTTGGACCAATGTTAGTCTTTTGATTATTTTTGTTAATTTAGTTTTCATTGTTATTAATTGCGTTATTTACAATTGTTTGCATATAAAAAATCCCCCAATCATTGTACGGAGCATCAACTATTAAATTACACACTCTTCGTGGGATCGACCCTTACTTCCACTACTACATTAGTTTTAGAGGTTTAAGGACTATTTTTGGGTGCCTACGACAGCACATCAGCTCTTTCGAGTGAACATCGTCCCTTTTAGTAGCTCGATGCGATATTATATTGCACAGACGAGAGAATGTATCAACTATGTCCTCATCCTCTTCGGAGTCGATCTCGAGATGACGGCTAGTTAACAATACGCATTAACCATCCGTTTCTGAGGATACTCTGTCACCTGATGGGGTCCTTCACATAAAAAGTACATCAATTTACAAGTAACATTAGATCTGCCCCCATTTCTTTTCCTTTATTCCGGTTATTACTAGTGTTGCCGTGATAGTTTCCTTGACAGCTGTTTTGATAGGTTCCTCCATTTAAGTTTGAGCTGGGTCTATGAGGTCTGTTCCCACCTCCAACAAATTGATTATTTCCTAAAGGTCGATTTTTCTAAATTTTGGCTGATAGTCATTCAATCATTCGGTGGCTCCCATGGTCGTGCTCAAATCGATGACCTTCTGCCTCTGAAACTCCGTGCGTGTCCACGGTTTCAATCGCTCCATGAAGGTGAATAGCTTATCATTTTTCGACATATCTCGAATATTCAACATATGTCCTGAAAAGGCTTTCACGTACTCCCGGATGGAGCTTGTGTGTTTCAGTTATCGTAAGATCCGACGTGCCTCATATTCCACATTCTCTAAGAAAAACTGAAATCAGATTGCTTCATTGAGAAGATCTCAAGAATCTATTCGGACCTTGTTGGCCTGAATGTCAGCATACTTCATCCGCCACCAAAGTTTTGCATCGCCACCAATATACATGGTAGCTGTTGTCACATTTCTTGCTTCGTCATTGATCGAAGCTGTAAGAAAGTATTGTTCCATGTCGAATAAGAAATTCTCAACTTTTTTAGCATCACGTGTCCCTCCGTAGGTACACGATTATGGAATTATGAGCTTATGCACGTGCTCTTGTACGGTAGCTTGCCCATTGCCAACCGCATGTTGTTGCATAGCAATTAAGCTTTCAATGCTTCCATTTCATCCTGTAGATCATGTATGATAGTAGCAGCTTCAGTCATTGCTACGTTAACCCTTCGGCTCTCATCCAATTGGATGTATAAATTATGAATTTCCCTTTCTGCCACCTCGAATTTTTCCTCGAGCCCTCCACGGAATAGGCCAACCTAGTGGTTATCACCTCAAGCACATCCACGCGCTATTTCGAATTCCTCTTTTGAACATCTACCATTTCTGTGGCATTTGAGAAATCAGGATCCATAGCTTTCTTATTAAGGGTCGTGAGTTGCAACTATGATACCAACTTTCACGGGATGCCTTTCTTTTTAGCTAAGAAAAGAACACCGTGCGGTAATAGTTTGCTCCGCTGGACTACCTTCCGCCTTTTCTCAATCGTTCCAGGATGAAAGATAATTTGATTACAATTTAAAGAAAGCTTGCAGCATGAAATTGAAATGCATTGGAAATAACTTATTCATTGATTGCTTGAAAACTAGAAATTAAATAGATGAAAGCAGGAAATTACAATGGCTAGTACATGAGGTGAACACTAGAAAGCTTGAAAGATGTTTGAAAGACTAATACTTCCTATAATAGACTTCGGAACAAAAATTCAAGTGACGGGAGTAGACGTTTAAAGTCTCTAGAATCATACTAAACTTTTTCTATTTTTTAACTATTTTACGAATTAAATAAACTATTACAATGGAATGAAAATTACAACTCAAAATTGAACTAATATGTACAATGTGCGGTTGAAATTGGGCAAACTACGATTGTGATTAGATCATGGGGCTTAAGCGGTCCGTGACACCAAGACCCCCAACAACACCGAAACATGGAACCACGACCGCCACTACCAATCCAACAACAACAACAACCACGATCTCAAATAACGGAACAACAACAAAAACATCCACCATAACCGCCAAAATCAGCACGAGATCCGCCATAGCCAACAACAAATATCACTAGCATTATTTAATAGACACTAGAAAATTAAGTTTCACCGATCGGGTAGCATCATTGGAAATGAGAATTGACTGCATGGAGGAGAAATTGGAATGATGATGGAGAAATTGGACGGGCAAGAATGAAACGTAGAAGAGGGACTGGGACAATTGATTTTAGGGCTTCTCAGTCTACCTAGTTTGACAGTGTAGAGACGGTATCCCATAAGTTGAGAAGCGGCGAAAAAGTGGAGGCGACGAACGGTGGAGGTTGAGGCAGTATCACATGAGTGTAGAGGCGGCGAGAAAGTGGAGGCAGCGGGTGGTGGAGGTTGAGGTATTACAGTGTGTGGAGAGTGGAGAGGTAGTGAGAGGCGGTTGTGGTTTTTTCAAATAGATTAGTTTTGGGTTTTGGTTTCTTTAAATGGATTTGTGGTTTCTTTTGATTCGATAAAAGAGACAGTAGATAAGAGTGTAGAGAGCAGCGTTGGCTGCCGTGAGAAGAGACGCATGATCACTTATTTCTTCGGCCAATGGAAGAGACTGTCGATGGCGGCGTCTGAGCACAGAGATGGAAAGGAGAGAATATGGACAAGATAGAGATGGAATGAATTTAGGGTTTGATTGGGTTATTTTAATTGGGATGAAATTACATAATTAATATTTAATTAAATATCTAAAACCTAATTTTTGAAATGTTAAACTTATGATCTGATTTGTGAAATTGAAAATCTAATTTCAGGTCTAGGTGTAATTTCCTCGTTTGGTAATTGCATTTTAGGGTTGAATGAACTCGGCTGATGTTCTTCGAATGAATTGAAATAGAAATTGATATAAATTATTAAATTATATTGGGTTTAGGTTATAAATAAATTGGATTGGAGGAGTTTGGGTAATGGGCTGATTTTTTTTAAGTGGGCTTGTACAAAATAAAAAGTTGGAGGAATAAAGAAAAACTTGGATTTGGGCTGGGCCGAATTTTTTTAAGCGGGCTTGTACAAAAAAAAATTGGAGCAATAAAAAAAAGCGAAAATTATACTAAACCAGGCATTAAGTTTGGAATTTTTAAAAATCAGATTTTCACGTTTTTTTTATCATTTTATTTAAATAATTTCCATTTTAAAACCCTAATTCACCAATTCCTCACCACTCTCGTCTCTCTCCATCTTCTCTCTTCGCGTGCCGCCTCCTTCCCTCTCTCTCCTCTACACCATTCTCTCTCCCCCTCCATCCCTTCTCCCCCCGGTCGGCGTCATGATGCTGTGGCAGCAGCGTCGCGACGCTGCCGTTCATAGTTGAAGTTGCCGGTGTTGGCTCTGGTGGACAACGACCCCTATGGGTTGAAGAGTTTGTCGGTGTATGGTTGTGGGTCAAAGAATATGTCATGATAGTGCAAATTTGACCACTCTGGACATAAAGTGGCTAGGGATCTGGCCTAGTGATATAGATAAATACAAGATTCCCGAGCAGTGTCAGTTGCCAATCACCGAGCGAGATATTAAGACTAGGAAAGATTTGCTAGAGGAAGATTTTGTTAAGAAGAATTTTGGGTTGGGTCGAGGAGTTGTCTTTGACGGTGAAGTCGAAGCAGAAGGTTGAGATTCAGGCACTTAGCACATTTGGGTTTCAGTATCTAATTGAGGTGTATTTGCTTCTAAAACTACAGTAGAGAACTGGTTCGAGCGATTGCTGAAGCCTAGTATGAATATTCAGAATTTACCTGTTCAGAGCAAATGTATTATTTTACTTTTACCATAATGCAAAAAACGTCAAGTTTTTGTAAGCATTGGGCGTGTGGTGGATTTGTTGTGGGTGTGGTTGTGGGAATTCGTTTGGTAGATCTCTATGTGTGTCGCGATCCGTGTGGTGGAACTGTTGTAGTGATGGTTGTGTTGTGTTATGGCGGGGTCGACGGTGGTGGTGGTGTTTTTCTTGGTGTGGTGATGCGGGCGGCGATGGGATGGTTGTTTTTTTGTTATTATTATTGCGGTGGTTGTGGTGGTGTTGTGACGAGATGACGATGGTAGTGCTGTTCAAGCGGTGACGGTGGTGGTTTGGACGATGGTTGTTGGTGTTATTGTTGGTGAGTGTTTTAGGGATTATGGTCGACGGTGGATGGGACGAAGTATCTGTAACCAACTATTTGGTCGTTCTGTGACTTGTGACCAAGTATTGTTGGTGTTTTAGGGATTAGGGTCAGCGACAGATGGGACGAAGTGTCTGTGACCAACTACTTGGTCGATCTATGATCCGTGACCAAGTATTGGTGATATACTAGAATTGGGGGACGGGTGTTTGGGTGTATGTGACCAACTATATTGATATGTGACCAAGTATTGGTGGTGCACTAGGATTGGGAGATGGATGTTTGGGTGTATGTGACCATCTATATGGTAACTGTGACCTTAAAATTCGTTAATATGTGACTGAAAATATAATATGTGACCAACAAATATGGAATAATTTTTTAAAATTGTGACCAATTAAAAATTTGTGACCTATAATTTTTTTTATCAGCGACCAATGAAGTCAATTGTGACCTATAGTTTTTTTGATGACCAAATTGCATATAACTGTGACATTAACAATTGCTAAAATCGGAGCAGTTGCAAGAATTAAGCGGCGGTAGAACGATCGCCAAAATTAAGCGCAGTCGGAGAACAGTCGTCGGAGTAGTCGCCGATCACCAGTGTAGTTGCCAGTGTAGTTGCCAGAGCGGGGATGGGGGTGGCGATGGGTTAATTATATTATATTACAATTAAATATTTAATTTAATATAATAATTGTGAAATATAATTAATTAATTCATGAAAAATCCAATTTCTGCAATTCTAAACATTGAGACCTGATTTTTTATTTCGAGATAGATAAAGCTTGAGTTGTACCTTCCCTCAATCCGTCTTTGCCAATTGTTACAATGTTAAATCAAAGACTCCAAAGAATAATTTAAAAACCAAATGAGATTGCTCAAAACGAGTTTAAATCATCCATAAGCATAAGCATAATTCGAATAAATTTAGATAATGACACACTTTTATCTCTCCATTATTTTTTGGGACATTCTTTGAATTGGTAATTGAATGTTGCAAGTGGATCACAAAGGGACATGAGAATGCTTGCCAAAGCCACGCCTATATCACATGTGTGGGGTCCCTTTATTAATATTTTGTAAGATCTGGCTACTTTTTGAATCCTCTTTAATGTGAATTTTGCTCTTTCCAACCATCAAAATTTCAAAATACAAGCCATATTATCTCCTAGATTTTAGTTTATGAGTAATGCTACATGTATCAAAAATTCTACCTAATGACCTCCCAATAGGGGATCGTCATTTGTCAATTATGTCAAACATTATGTAGAATTTTATGTACAACTAGTTTTTTCCTTAATTTATTAATATCGTGGTTTATGTTTGTCAAAGTTATCCATTTCTTTTCCATGTTTGAATGAACAGAAAAAATTAGAAACTTTCCTCAAACTAGTTTTTTTCCTTTGCAATGCACGAAATGTAATATTTTTAAGAGAATGCTAACATATTGAATATCAATGGATTCGACGAGTTTTCACCTGGAGTGTATTTGATTGACTTTATTTTCCATGGAAAATGTCATTTTTTTAATTCAAATTCTTACTTTTGGAGTGTTAGATTGACAATTTTTTCATGAAAAATATTTTCCAACTTTTGGTCATGTGACCATATTTTCCTCAAAAATAAGGAAAACACTTTCTTTTAAAATATGAGTATTTTTCACGTAATTTACTCTCTTTTTCTCTCATATATTCACTCTCTCTCATCTACCCACAATAAAAAATAGAAATGTATAATATTTTTTAAATTGAAAATTAAATCAATCAAACACTTTTAATTAATAATTTCAATACAAATAAGTTCTTTACAATTAAATTGCCTAGAATTTATTTTATTTCGATACAAATTTCATGCTTCCAATCAAACGCACACCTAAATCTTTTAGAAATTGACATAATAATTAGTAAAATTGAATAGGGATAATATTCTAGTAAGATTCAACTGAAAAAATCTTTGCTTGCCAAATTTTTTTGTGCACTTGCAAATGCTTGTTCAGTTGTTTGCAACATAGGTAGACAAAAAAATAAAAGAAATATTATGGGGAATTAGTTGGAATAGTCACTGCTCAAGATGTTTTTGTTTAAATGGCATTTGACCAAAATCTTTAAAAGGAAAAAAGAATTAATTATTTATAAGTTTCAAATGTCTATTTTACCCTCTTTGTATAACCAAATAAATAAAGAATTTTGGGCCAAAATCCGGCCCAGTCAAGCCCGTTTGACCGAATCTAAGAATTTTAAAGAAAATTTTGAAGGTCCAAGAATTTGAACATTCAACTTCTATGAAAAGAAGTTGCTCTCTATACCACTAGGACATTGAACTTATATATATATATATATATATATATATATATATATATATTTATATATATTATATATATATATATAGTTCTGAATATCTTGAAAAATTATAGTCAAATATCTCATTTTATTTTATATACGTATTATGTATTGAAAGATTAATTTTAATAAAGATGAATTAAATGTCTACAAAATTTATGATTTCGAAATATACAAATAATTAATGACAATTAGCTTCAAATCTTTAATTTTATTTCAAATAATTGTTTTTATATTTTTAAGTAATCATCCACCGGTCCAATCATTAATTTTTTTATTTTTTCCCCTTCATCCCTCAAGTAAACTTTTTACGGTGTGCAAGATATACTTTTTATATACCTTAAAAAATATAATTGTTGTTTTATATACCATAAAACGATATATATATATATATATATATATATATATATATATATATATATATATCATTTTAATTAAGATTAAAATTGAAACGAATATCAATGTCGTCAAAATTTACTGAAACGATAATGATATCGTTATGTGTCAAATTCACAAAATAATATAACATCTTTCATATCATTTTAATACAAATTTGACGAGTTCAAAATTGCTCCAATTCAAATCATAACTACAACAACATAGATATCGTTTCTTTTCATAGAAAACAATAATTATATCGTACTGACTAAAACAACGATTCAGCCGTCCACAACCACCCATCTGCTTTCAACATACGTATGACGATTGAAATAGGTCATCAAATGGGTTGATACTACTCGAATGACTTAGAAAGAAAGAACGAATCGTTGATTTTACGCATAACGACATCTATGTCGTTCTCTATGAACTGAGACGACATAGATGTCGTTTCAACGTAGGTTTCAACCGAAACGAGTTCGATCTCGCTAAATTTGTACTGAAACGACATGTATGTCGTTATGTTATTTAGTATGTTTGGTACATAATAATATCATTATCGTTTTATTACAAATTCGACGACATTGATATCGTTTTAGGACAAATTATAACTAAAACGACATATATCTCGTTTCAGTTTGTATATAACGATACTTATATCGTTTCTGTAAAAAATGACGATTTGATCGACCATGACCACCCAACATGCTTCCGACATATATAGGACGATCGAAATAGTTCATCGAGTGGGTTCTATCTCACTCAAAAGAAACTATACGAACATTTGTGTTGTCATGATTGTATCCAACCTTCGAACTATTTCCATCGAAAGAAAGAAAGTATATTCATTCACTTTTTCTAAACCATTCGAGTGGTATCAACCCATTCGATGTTATTTTTCGATCGTCCTACATACGTTCAAGGCATGTTGGGTGGCTAGGATGGTTGAATTGTTGATTTTACGCACAATGACATCCATGTCGTTCTCTGTGAACTGAAAAGACATGTGTCGTTTTAGCGTAGGTTTCAACCGAAACGAGTTAGACGTCACTAAATTGTACTGAAACGACATTTATGTCGTTATGTTATTTAGTGAGTTTGGTATATAACAATATCATTATAGTTTTATTACAAATTCGACAATATTGATATCGTTTTAGGACAAATTATAACTAAAACGACATATATCTCGTTTCCTTTAATTAAAAATGATATTCATATCGTTTCATCTAAAATCATAACTAAAACGACACTTATATCATTTCCTTTCATATCAAATGACAATGATATCGTTGTAGTGTTAAATCAAATAAATAACGTAACGACATCCATGTCGTTTGAAAACAAATTTGACGAGTTTGAACTCATTTCAGATGAAATCGTGACTAAAACGCCTTCGATCTTGTTTCTTTACGTTTGAAACAATATCCATATCGTTTCGATTAGACAAGACGATTTAATCATCCACGGTCACCCGACATACATCCAACGTACGTAAGACGATAAAAATAAGTCATTAACCGAGTTCGATTTCACTTAACATAATTAATTGGAGTATTTGTGTTCTATAGTTGTCTATCACCTATGAGGGCATAATTAATTGAGTATTTGTGTTCTATAGTTGTTCATACCTCCTTGTCCGTCTTGACACCTCTAGTTTTTCTTAGGCTAATTAGCACAAAACGTCCCTACTTTTAGGGTTGATTTCGGAAACCATCTCTACCTTTCAATTTTTGGCATTTATACCCTTACCTTTCACTTTTTTGTGCACTGAACGTCCTTTT